>JAPPVO010000002.1:121821770-121857770 GCA_030407325.1 Camellia japonica | reverse complement strand
ACGTCCCCGAACGTCCCGGGAGGGAATCCCGTTTTGTTCATTGGGCTCACTACAGTTCAGGACTCAATGTCACGGTCCTGTATCTAATCTCGCAGAGTGCAATGCAAGACCGATGAATCATCAAAGAGTCCGAATCCGGCAAGTCGTTTTTGAAAAACAGATTTTTAGAAAGAAGTGCCAAACATGGACTGCTTTGCCAGATACAGAGTCGCCACCTAAATATTTTATTTTGGGGGGATTTAGGAAACCATGACTCGTTGCCTAAGGCCACGTGTCCGTCATCACCAAAGTTGCCTCGGCTCGGGAACTTGGGTACGATTGGGGAAGGTCACTTCGTGAGCACCCCCGCTCGCCTGATCAAAGATCGGCCTCTACTAACCATTATATCGGGTTTTGAAAACATTATATGCTCTTATTCCAGTTTATTAGCCTAGAATTACTATGTGATGCGCACAGCATACAAGTATAGACTAGTTCGCCTAATTTGGAACAAAGCATCGCGTATCCGTTTGTTTGGAAATGGTTTTGAATTTTGCTACTCGCAAGTAGGCTAAAACATGGATTTCGATGAATTATTCCAACTCAAGCAACCCAACCTTCACCCATAGGCATTTAGGCAGTTATATCACATAAGCACATAGCCTCATGGTAAGCATGCTATCATGGCAGTCACTCACACGCATGCAAGGATGCTAAAGCATAAGTACTTACCGAGTACTCCAAGCCAAAAAAAGAAGCTAATTAGAAAACATGCATGAATTCTAACTATGCTGAAATGCCTAATGCAACACATGCAAAAATGCAACTACAATAGGCTCGGCTATTCTAAGATGGCATATGAGATGCAACAGATAACATGTATTCAACTTGGAATTGAAATACGATGCAGTTAGTATGATGCGCCGAGCTCGGTGCGTACAATACGAATGAATGTATGCAAACATGCTAACATGAGGTATGCTGATGGAAACATGACCTAAAACTAACCATAAAAAGCAGGTAAGTAAAAGGGAGAAAGACGTGGGGTTGGAAGACATTCACACACGCACGCACGCACTCTTATTACAAATTCGCCCTCTCGATGGAGGGTCTGAAAGAATAATACAAACCAAATAAATAATTAACTACTCTAGCTAATTAATTATTACAGACCCTTAATTAATTAACAAATTAATTACGAAAATAAACTAAGTATGAAATTAAAGAGACCGCCGCAGCTTCGCCTCGAAATGATTGGATGATGCATGCGCGATTCGTCTCGCTCGGAAACCCGTTGCCATTCCCACTGTCGCCTCTGTTTGCACTATTTCATGCCTCTAAAAGTTGCACAAATCCCAAGACTACTTCTGAACCACTCCCTGAGCATTGTGGGAGGTCATCGGCCAGTAGATAGGGCCACCGGCCATTGAAACATGGTAATCGACCATTTGTATGACTATCGGCCAGATATTTTTGGTCGATCGGCACTTGATGTAGTCGGTCGGCCAATGATTCCTGCAGAATCATGTTTTGCTGCAGTAGAGGACAGATAGTGCATGGCAAGGCGTTTTCAAAGCAATGTGTACACGACCACCCTCCCTATCATGCTATGAACTCAAAGGAGTGTGGCTTTCGACTCTCGGGCCACCAATCACGCATTTCAACGCATGATGGCCAAAGGAGCCAAGTGTGCATATCAATGTAAAATGGATGCACAAAACAAATGGATGCCACACACTCTATCATGTTGGATCAAGAGTGACGGCGACCGAAGATTGAGGCATGTTTCGTCACTTTAAGTACGAACGTCCCTCATTCCTCACGTTTGGTTTAACTCCCCAAACCAAACACCATGTAATGCATGTATGCTAAATACAATGCGATATGTAAATGCAATACAAGGTAGTGCAATGTAAGCATGCCAAATGCCATGTGATGCAACCTAAGCACGCCAAATGCAATGAGACTCGAGTATGCACACAAGACTAAGGTAGCAAGCATGCCGGATGCAATGCAACCTAAGCATGCAAGTTAAACTAATGCAACATGAACATGCCAAGTATACAACAAGGTTATGTAATGCAACTAGCTAAGCATCATGCAATATACTAAACATGCAAACATGATATAATGCAAGTATGTAAATAATGTAATGCAACATGAGTGTGCCTACTCAATGCAACTTGCACAAGCATGTAACAAAGTGTAAACTAGCAAGCATGTAACAAGATGCAACATGTCAAACATGCAACTATATACAAGGATGGGCTTAAACTGGAATGGGAGACCTCAGCCATGCCCCAAAACAGTGGCCAAAATACCAAAACTAAGGCATCGAAATGCGAGACAACCATGCACACATATTGGTCCATCCCTTAGGCCACAATGCACAACCTTTAAACATGAGCGAGATGTGATGAATATGAGAATGTGGCATTACAATAAACTCTGAAATCACATGAAGAATGATGCCAAATTGACTACACAATGCAAACATGGCATGCTAATGGAGTTAAAGTTCAAAGCTAGCCAAGGGACTTGAACCATGACTATGTTGACCAAGCCCCAAAGGGGCAAGGTGACCCAAAACAATCCCGAGGCAGACCAAAATGAAGCCAAAACACCTATGGAATGAAGCCAAAACATGCTAGAAAGGTGAGCACAAAACAAGACGTATACAAGGCCAAAAAGGGCAAATGCACTACACCTCTAACAACCGAACATGGCATGACTTAGACCAATAAAGTCAGAGTTAAAACACGTCAAAATAAGCCCCAAAACCCAATGGGGAGGTCTCCCAAAGACCTAATCATGGAGGGACATGCAATGGTCCAAACATGGAGCATGAAACAACACCTCCCCAAAGTATTGAATGGATGGCAAATGCAAGTATACAAGCATGAAACATGGACTGAAATAGCATGATAAGTGATCCCAAATCACTGAAAATAGCCCAAATGAAGCATGCTCATGACTCACACACCCAAACCTAACAAGCTAAAATGCAAAGTGGCTATACAAAACATGGCAAGCATGACCCAAAAGACCAAAAATAGAACTCAAGCATGTCACAACATAGCTAAAAGTTTCATGAAGTCAAGCTAAAACATGCAAGTACGATGGTCTAAATACATGATACATATTATGACAATAGAGGGGATTACAAAGCAAGTGCATGATGCATGCAATAGGATATCAATCCGACCAAAAACAGAGGTATAATATGATAAACTAACACCAAATACCCACCGAAATGAAGCCAAATAAAGCTAAGCAAACATGCTATCTTTATGAACCCTAAATGCAAGCAAATGAGACATAAAGGGAGAGGGGTGTCCCTCCCCTATACATGACTTCAAAACCACTTCTCCACCACTGAAAATCCTCTGGATTTCAGTGTTGAGAAGGTCGAAATAAGGGGGGGTTCCAAAGCCCAAAGAGAAAGGCACAAAAAGAGGCCAAACAAGGCCTAAGAGGGTGTAAACAACCCCCAACCCAAAAACAACCTTAAACAAACATCTTAAGCATGAAAATACAGAACTTTTATCAGTTATACACTAAGCTCAAAACAGCATGTAAGACAAGCTAAAAGCTAGTGCAAGAAAGGGGAATAAAGAAGGTAGTTCTCACCCTTGAAGAACACTTCAAGAACACCAACTCCAGCACCTTCTTTTGACCAAAACCGACTCAAAAACTCTGAGATCACCCTTAGCACCTCCACAACCGAAGTATAGTGTAACACTAGGTGCCTTAGTGTAAAACTAAGAACAAAACACCCTTTAGAACACTATTACACACACAAATGTAGAGAGAGGGGGGGATATAGAGAGAGAGTGATATATATCATATATCAAATCATTCAACCCCTGGAAATGGAGGGGAGGCCCTCCTTTTATAACAAAACCATTTTACAAAGCTCCCAAGGGAAGCTAAACAAGGCTCAAATCCCTCCATACACGTGTATGGAGGGGGAGGAATTGTGCGTGCCAGCTGTTCCAGCTGGCACAAAATATCTACCAAAAGCAGATGAAAAGGGGTCGACCGGGAAATATGGCCGATTGGCCAAAATAGGTGGCCGACCGACCAAATATAGTGCCGATCGGCCAACACTTTTGGCCGATGGCAATAAAAAGGGGCCAGTGGCTTCAAGCCTTGGCCGGTGCGTTGAGGGGATGGCCAACAAGCCACCCTCTTCCCTTAGGAGCAAAAACACAAGTGTTTGTGCACAACCAAGTACAAAACAAACAAGTCGAGAGGTCTTGAGGCAAGGCGCGCGACTGAAACCTCCGAGAACTCAAGATGAACACGAACATGGATGATCACCGAGTGTTCAAACGGTGACGTCCAAGTTTTGAGGACGGTAAAAAATGGGGTGTCTAAAATTGGCCTCTACTAACATGATATGTTGTTTTCGAAAACACATGCGTTCTTATTTCGGTTTATTAGCAAACCTTACTATGTGATGCGCACAGCATACAAGTATAGACTCAATCACGCGAATTGGAACAAAACAACTCATGTTTGTTTTTCGAAAATGATTTGAAGTTGCTACTCACAAGTAGGCTAAGATGCGGATTTGCCACCCTCAGGTGGGCTTAGAAAAACATGGTTTTGCCACTTCAAGTGGGCTTAAAACTCAGAGTCATTGAGTTGTTCCAATTGAGGCAATCAAGTCTTCACCCACAGGCATTCATACAGTTAAACACATAAGCAAATAGCCTTATGGCAAGCATGCTATCATGGCAATCACTTACACACATGCAAGGATGCAAAAGCATAAACACTCACTGAGTACTCCGAGCAAAAACAGAAGCTAGTTAGTAATCATGCATGATCCTAGCTATGTTAAGAATGCCTAATGTAACACATGCAAAATGCAACTAAGATAGGCTCGGCTATTCTAAGATGTCATGTTAAATACAACAATTGATACATGTATTCAAATAGAAATTGAAATACAATGCAGTTTGAATGATGCGCTGAGCCCGGTGCATGCAAGACAGATGAATGGATGGATGCACGCATGCAAGCATAAGTATGCTAATTGAAACATGCCCTAAAACTAACCATCAAAAGCTGGTAAATAAAAGGGAGAAAGACGTGGGGTTGGAAGACATGCATCACACACACGCACGCTTATTACAATATGTGCCCTCTCGACGGAGGGTCCGAATAATAAGGTAACTAGCTAATCTAAGTTAATTAAACTAATTATTACAAAACGAAGCTAATTAACTAACAAGTTAACTAATTACAAACACAAATGAATAGCTTAGTGCATTAACTACTTAAGTACAGAACCAAATAGCTAACTAGCTAAATAAAGCAGTTAAAAGGAGCCTCGAGGCGAGAAGTGCATGCATGCACGGTCGCTTCACTCGGAAATCCATCGCTATGCCCTAACTTGCCTCTGTTTGCATTTGATTTGAGAACACTGCACAAACCTCCAGATAGCTTCTACTCCAACATGGGAACCTCCAGGAAGGCTGTCGACCACTTAATGATGTTGTAGACCACCTGTAGACCACTTACACATGCAGCAGACCAGAAAAAGTGGTCGGCCAGCCGCTTTTACTGGTCTGCCGACTAGAAAATTCTGCCCAACTCCAGTTTGCTGCAACAGAGAACAAGAAGGGGCATGGCAGTGTATTTGCAAGATATATGTGTACAACCACCCTTCCTATCATTTCTTAAGCTCAAGGGAGTGTAGTTCTCGACTCTCGGGCCACCAACCGAGCATCGCAATGCACGATGGCCGAGAAGCCAAGTTTGCACTATTCAATTCCAATGAATGCACAAATAACACATAAGGGCCTTAACCTCTATCGGTGACCGAGAAATGAGACACGTTTCATCACTTCAAGTATGAAACGTCCCTCGTTTCTCGTGTTTGGATTAACATTCAATCCAAACACAATGCAACACACACAATGCAATGCATGCACAAGATTGGACCATATGGATAATGCATGCAAGCCATGCTCGGAGGCTAGAGCGATAAAGCAAGTAAAGAGCATCATGCAAGAGGCATGCAATATAACACTCAATGGACTTAAACCAAATATGGACAGACCTAAGAGGCTCCAAAACAGTGGCCAAAATGCTCCGAAATGCTAGCATTAAAAGCAAGAAGATGCATGCTCATACATTGGCCTATGAACAAGGTATGAAACACAACTCTCAAACGTGATCAAAGAGTGACATGCATGAGGATATGACAATGCTATATGCTCTGAAATCAAGTGTTAAATGATGCTAAATCATCCAAACAATACAAGCATAGCACGTTAGAAGGCCTAAGGCACAAGGCTACCAAAGGGGACTACACAAGAGGCATGCAATACATGGCATAAATGATTGAACCAACCATAGACAGAGCAAATAGGTCAAAACAAAGACCAAAACATGTTGAGATGAGAGTTCAAAAGTCTAGGCATGCATGCATACGAGTTAGGCCATAAGTGAGGCACAAAGGCATAATCCTTAAAAGCACTCAAAGAGTGAAAGAAGTGAGAACATGGCAATGCTATATGCTCTGAAATATTATGTTAAATGATGCTAAATCATGCACATGACTCAAGCAATGTATGCTAGTGGACTCAAAGCACAAAGCTAATGAACAAGAATGCACTATGGCTATACAAAGCAAGGCATGCATAACCCAAAACACTTAAATCAGACCTAGAGCATGCTAAAACATAGCCAAAAGCTTGCTGGAGTAGAGCCAAAACATGCTAGAATGATGGTCTAAAGCATGATGCAAATTAGGCTAGTGAGTAGAATTGCACTACAAGTGCAAGGAGCATACAAGAGGTAATCAAACCAACCCAAAACAGAGTTAAGGCATGCTAAAAAAACACCAAAAACTTGCTGAGATAGGACCAAAACATGCTAGAAAGATGAGCTATCAACACAAGCATGTAAGGCTAGTATGCAAAATTTACACTACAAGTGTAACATGCAAGCAACCAATGATCAATCCAGCCCAAAACAGAGCTATGCCATGCTGGAATAGTGCCTAAGACATGCTAAGATGGAGCCAAAACAAGCTTAACAAACATGCTACTTTGATGAGCCAACAAGGCAAGCAACCAAGACACAAGGAGAGGGGATGACCCCCTCCTATTTGGGACCTCAAAACACACTTTCCACCACTGAAATTCCTCTGAGTTTTAGTGGTGAGAAGGCCAAAATGAGGTGGTCCCAATAACTTAAAAGGATAGCACAAAACAAAGCCAAACAAGGCACAAGAGGGTGTAGACCACCCCAAACACCAAAGAAATCTTAAACAAACATTTCAAACACTTGAAAATGAAGCTTTTTACAGTAGAAAGTTAAGCCTAAAACATCATGTAAATAGGGCCAAAGACTTAAACAAAACAAAGCTTTAAAAGGATTAGAACCTTACCCTTGAAGACCAAGAACAAAGCAACAACTCCAGTAGCTTTTCGGGACCAAAAGCAATCCAAAAACACCAAAACCAGCTTCAAGGTGCCCCAGCAACAAGAGTATGGTGTTTCACTAGGTGTTTGTGTGCAAAAGTGTGAAGAAACTACACTTTCAAGCACAAATATAGAGCAAAGGAAGAAATATAGAGATGGATGATATATGTATAGCTCTATGCAATTTTCTGAACCTGAGAATAGAGGGAGGAGGCTCCCTTTTATAGAAAACCAAGCTTCAAGCTTGTTGAACAAGCTAGGAGCTCCAAGCAATCCCTCCATACATGTGCATGGAGGATGCAATCTGTGCTCACCAGCTAGCACAGCTGGTATCTACAACATCTACAGAAAATGCAGGATGGCCGCTGACCAGTTAAAGTGGCGGTCGACCACCTCAACTGGTCGGCCGACCAGAAAAAGTGGTCTGCAAGAACCAAAAGTGGTCGGTAAGGGGGGAAAGGTGGTCTGCATAGAGAAAGGAAGGTGGTGGCATGGCTGCCGACCACTTTAGGTGGTCCAAAGACCACCAAGACCTGCTGGCCGACCAGAAAACTGGCTGGCAGGGAAGAAAAGTGGTATTCAAGGAGAGAAATTGGTCTACACCCCTTATTCCATCCTCAAGCAAGGAAAACAAGGTTTGGTCAAAAACTAAACCAAAAAGGAAGCAAGACAAAAGTCCGCAGGACAAGGCACGCAGCCGAAAGCCCCGAAAACTAGTCTACGGGCGCAAAAAGTGGTCTACGAGAGGGAGAGGTGGTCTACGACCACAAAAAGTGGTCTACAGACCTTTGTTTCCTTCTAGACCAAGGCAACAAGGCAAGGTCCAAAAACCAAGCCAAGAGGAGAACGTTAAGAGGTTTCGAGACAAGGCACTCAGTGGAAGGCTTCGGAAACCGAAAACTAGCCTACAAGAGGGAAAAATAGTCTACGACTACAAAAAGTGGTCTACAGACCTCTCCTCCCTCCAGGCAAGGGCAACAAGGCATGGTTTACAAACCAAGCCAAACACAAAGAGTTCAGAGGCCCGGAGGCAAGGCACTCAGCCAAAAACTCTGGAAACTCGAAACGAGTACAAACATGCACAATCACCGAGCGCTCAATCGATGACGTCTAAGTCTTAAGGTCGGTCAAAAATGGGGTGTCTACAGTTGCCCCTCTTTGGACAGAACTCGAAAGTCATAAAATGACGGGAGTGATGTCAAAGCCCAAAGACGACCCATTTTTGACAAGGTTGAAGACTTAGACAAACAGGCAAGATAACAAAGAGATGCGCCCGCAGGAAGGGCAAAATGCAATTGACATGCACAATGCAGAACATAACTTATGATTATGCAAAGAGGGCAATAATGAAACATCTAGATGCAAATGTTATGCAAAGAAATGCTACAACAAACTTGTACACAAGCAAATAAGTAAACACGCCACGCGTGGGAATTACAGACCGAACTACATTTCATGCAGAAATGATGTAAGAAAATTATGCAATCTTAGCAACATATGCGATAGATACAAAAAGCGAACGTGTGATAGACACACAAAGTGAGCATGTGTGATAGATACACAAAGCGAACGTGTGATAGATACACAAAGTGAGCATGTGTGATAGATACACAAAGTGAGCATGTGTGATAGATACACAAAGCGAACATGTGATAGATACACAGAGTGAGCATAGTGTGATAGATACACAAAGCGAACGTGCGATAGATACACAGAGTGAGCATAGTGTGATAGATACACAAAACGAACGTGCGATAGATACACAGAGTGAGCATGTGTGATAGATACACAAAGCAAACGTGTGATAGATACACAGAGTGAGCATGTGTGATAGATACACAAAGTGAACGTGTGATAGATGCACAGAGTGAGCATGTGTGATAGATACACAAAGCGAACGTGTGATAGATACACAGAGTGAGCATGTGTGATAGATACACAAAGCGAACGTGTGATAGATACACAGAGTGAGCATAGTGTGATAGATACACAAAGTGAACGTGTGATAGATACATAGAGTGAGCATAGTGTGATGGATACACAAAGCGAACGTGCGATAGATACACAGAGTGAGCATGTGTGATAGACACACAAAGCGAACATGGGATAGATACACAGAGTGAGCATGTGTGATAGATACACAAAGCAAACGTGTGATAGATACACAAAGGTGAATGAAGTGTGATAGATACACTAAGTGAGCATGTGCGATAGATACACAAAGCAAACGTGTGATAGATACACAAAGGTGAATGAAGTGTGATAGATACACTAAGTGAACATGTGTGATAGATACACAAAGTGAACGTGTGTGATAGATACACAAAGCGAGCAAAGTGTGATAGATACACTAAGTGAGCAAGTATGTGCGATAGATACACAAAGTGAACGAAGTGTGATAGATACACTAAGTGAAAAAAGTGTGATAGATACACAAAGTGAGCATGTGTGATAGATACACAAAGGTGAACGAAGTGTGATAGATACACAAAGTGAGCAAAATGCGATAAATACACAAAGTGAGCATGTGTGATAGATACACAAAAGGTGAACGAAGTGTGATAGATACACTAAATGAACAAAGTGTGAGAGATACACTAAGTGAAGAGAGTGTGATAGATACACTAAATGAAGAAAGTGTGATAGATGCACTAAATGAACAAAGTGTGATAGATACACTAAGTGAAGAGAGTGTGATAGATACACCAAATGAACAAAGTGTGATAGATACACAAAGTGAATATGTGCGATCGATACACAATACATAATTAATCTTAAACGGAACTTCTCTGAATGAATCGCACATCCAATATCGCCTGGTTGTGCCAGCTTCAAATGAATCGTACATACAATATCGTGCATGAATGAAAAAGAAACTTGATAGGTACAATGCAATACAGCGCATGATGTTTAAGGAATGCAGTAAACAAACATAGTAGCTCTTTAGAAAGCACCTCATGGGGTGAGTGGCGATGAACCGCTCTACTCTGACGAGGATCTCCCCTTGTGTTCTTCGAATACTTACCTTGCGTTCTTCGAACTCTTCCTTCAACTCACAGTATAAAGGTTCTGATATGCTGACAAGGATTCTTCACGTAGAACACTTTGGATGCAGTCTTTCTTCCTGACCACATTCACAACTTTCCCTATTCTTCAATGGGGTGACAGACTATGTTGGTTTAGTATCCAGAATTGAGGTACATACAAGCTATCTCAACCTATGGGGCTTCCATACAGATTTCAAGCCGGGGACACACCCCTGGGTATTTAAACCAGACTTTAGTCTCGGAAATCCCGAACCTTTGTGTTCTAGGCAACAGCCATTAGAACTCTAGTTTCAACCGTCGCAGTTGGTCTCCTAGGAACTCATTGCAAACATAGCCAAGATACCTCTGGCAGGGACGGTGCTCAGGGAGAGCACTTCTGATCGCCTTTTCGGCTTTGAAGCAGGCTTGAGCTTGGAGTAGAGGCGCACTCATACTTCGAAGCATTGACAAGGCCTGAAGGGCTACATTCGAAGTACAATCTTTGGAGCTTACTGAAGTTGAAACAAACTCAGATGCTCCGATTTTTGCTCTTTTCTTTTGCTTTGCAGTCCGGAACCTATATAGCTTCAGATAGGTCCTTGTTTTACTGTTCTCACATGACCTAGGTTGAACCCTGCAGTTTTATGAAAGAACAAATCCTGTTTTGCACAAATGTGGAGAATGGCACAGCACTCCGAGCACAAAACGATTTTATTTTTGAATTTGAAATTGAGAGAACGAGTTCTTGACCGGTATTGAGTCTACGACTGACCAAAGCGCACCACGACTCAACAAAGGAAAACAAAGGTAAAACAACCTGAACACATCTATTGACACTCGAAACGACTCAAAACAAGAATCAAGACAGACACAACAAAACACAAGACTCAAATGTGCACAGGGAGCCTGTTTCTCTGAGTATTGTTTTCCACCCTTTCTTATTTGTGATTCTCACATCACTCTAGCACTCAATCTGTATTTTTCTGAAAAGCCCTTTTCTCACTTTTTCTCTCAGCACACATCTCTCTATTCTCCAATCTCTCTGATTTTTTATCCCTCCCCTGGGTGGTTGATGGATAAATAGGAAGTTGTGGGCTCTTGCCCCTATCATTCTGCTAGATTCTCATTCTTTTGCTCACAATAGTGAACTTCTCCCACAGAGGGGTTGCGATGCGACCAGATGCGCAACAGGTCTGCAGCTGACATCGGTTGACAATGCCTTGGCTTAGCTTGAATGTGATCAGACCTGTCCAGATGAGGGAGTGGAATATCCTGATCCATTCTAATTCGTGCTTCGCACTTAGCTTAAAACCTCACTGCTTGGAGGATGAGAAAGTCTTTTGGCCTTTGTTGTTAGCTTCAGTTGTGCCCTTCTTGGCAAATATGGTGCCCTTTCCGGCAAGTACGTTGATAACGGGGAAAAGACAGAAAACCTGACCCAACTGTGCCCCTAGTTCATCATTTTGACCATTTTTTTTATTTTTGGCTTTCTACTAAAACAATTTTGACCAACATGAGAGTTAGATTAACATGCTTGTTCGATTTTCTGATTTGAAATCATGCAAGTCAGGTTATGAGGACTGAAAATTTTCCCTTTTTGGGTCCAAGAAATGGTCCAATTTTGGAAAGATGGAATAATTTTCGAGAGAATTAGTCAACTTTATTAAAAAAAATCTCAAAACTTGTTTTTACAAACGGCCACTGCTCGACCAACGTAGAATTTACCCTCGAGATGCACAACCTCATATCCAAAACAATGGAAAATTGCCCCTTGTCTAAATGACACTGCATGGCACCAAATCTAGCAACGAAAAGTTACCCCTTGTGTGAATGGCAACTCACGGCAACGGAAAGTTGCCCCTTGTCTGAATAACGCTGCAGCATACTGTAACCAGTCCTCATAGTGAAGATCACAACTGAACTCTTGGATAAAGAAGTGACAAAGATGACCCGTTCAATCTTATGGACATGACAATTGAATTTGAAGTGTTTATGGCTAGACTTCAGAATGAAGTTGCCTACGTATCCCAAAGATGGGAATCAAGCCTTACGTAGTTCGGGGTTAAGGTACACTCGGGTATTAACCTCTCTTTTTATGCTCTAACTTTTGCCAAGGCCGCCCTTTCGGGTTTTCAACCTTGCGAGCTCTGTTTTTCTTTTCTTTTCATCTTTCATATTCTTCATTTTTTTTTTGTTCTTTTCTTTGCACTAACTTTTGCCTGGGTCACCCTTCCGGGTTTTCGGCCCAGCAAGCCTCTCAAGGATAAAAGAGTAGCTTGGTCCATGTTGAATGGTTTTGACCTCTCGAAGCCATCTGAATCCAGGAGAATGGCTGCTGTTCGCTGATGATGTAGAAGTCCATCCAATGGGGGTTGAATTTGCCCCTAGCGTTGTGGATATGAACCCGATTGTCCTCTAGCAATACTTTCTTCTTCCAGCTACTGGAATTTGGCTTTCTTGCCAGTCTTCATCGGTTTGCAGAATGATCCATTCTTGAATCTTTGAGCACATCTGACATTTTTTTGCCCCTAGCTCAAGGGCTACTTCCGATCGAGCTTTGCAAGCTTCCTTTAACAACGTCTGACCTTCTTGGTCTGACTTTCTTGCCCCTAGTTCGAGGGCTGCTTCGAATCTAGCCTGAAAGGCCTCCTTTGAT
The DNA here is from genome assembly GCA_030407325.1 of Camellia japonica. Lineage (NCBI taxonomy): Eukaryota > Viridiplantae > Streptophyta > Magnoliopsida > Ericales > Theaceae > Camellia > Camellia japonica. The sequence continues at coordinate 121,844,667 of JAPPVO010000002.1, read as the reverse complement.
AGTTGACCATTGAACATTCTGAATCCAAGTTCAAGGTTTGAAAACAAAAGGGGTCGAGTCTTGAGGCTGAGAGTGATCCTATGCTGCACAATCTCAAGAACGATTCCACATAGGTCTTCGCAGGATCACGCAAAATATTTTTTGAAATCTTTTAAGAAAGCGACTAGTCGCTCGCGCTGAAGACAATGTAGAACCAATCTGGATCAAGCTAGGATCCTTCCCAGTACTCACATTAACAAGCATGATCTCATTCATTAAAGGCTTAGCATGCCTCTCTTTCTCTCAGTTGATCAAATTTTTGCAAATCCCGAGGAATTCCTTCTTCTTTGTTTTCATCACAATGTTAGAAAAAAAGTTTTGAAAAACTTAGGTCAATGCAATGATTTCAAGGCACAGAAAAGACACAGTTTTGGTCAAATACTGCCATCTCATTCAGAACTTCTGGCACAACTAGCTCCAAAGCCGAAACAGACGCAAAAAGGTGAAAATCACTGCTGTTTCATTTAGATCTTCTGGCACAACAGGCTCCAAGGTAGAAGCAGACTCAAAAGAAAGAGTGTAAAAGACAAACACAAAACAAGCAAGTGATGCCCGAGGTAACACCCCCGAAATCACCCGACTCTAACAAAACAGGATTGACTCGATACAACAAGACAGACTCGACTGACTCAGCACAAAAAAACTGACTCAATACAACACAACAAGACTAACCCAATACCCAAGTTAGAAAGTACAAAAACTAACATTTGCATATTGCTCAAAATAGTGCGTGCCATTCCCACGTCTGGAGTAAATCGAGCGCTATTCGCAGTTGGTTCATCCCCCGATCACATGGTCACATTATCCCCCACAAGTTCACTGATCAGGTGCCGATAGACTTTACAGAGCCTGGTGCGGCGATGACCTTGTTGTCAATCAGATCTTGTATATCATGGCGAAGCCGAAAGCAACTGTCAATGTCATGACCGGTTTGTTGATGAAAGGCACAATACTTAGCCGAGTCATGCTTTGGAAGGAGAGGATCGGGTAGAGGCCGTTGTTCCAAGGTTTCAAATGTCCTTTCCTGAGTAGGACCTCTAGAGCTTTTGACAAAGGCATATAAAGTGGGGTGAAAACCCTCTTGCCTCGGGGTGGATATTTGGCTGTTTGTGAGCTAGTTCCAGACGCACCGGTGAATGAGGTGGCTGCTTTTGGTGTGGTGGTGGTGACCATGCCCACGTCTGAAGTTCTAGCAGCTACATCACCACTAGTGGTCGTATTCAAACTGCCGGTAAACGCCCTCCTGGGCTGCTCCTTCTCCTGGTCAATAAGGCCCTGCTTCATAGCGTCCTCAATCTGTACCCCAATCTCGTACAAGTCGGCAAAGGTGGAGAGGGGTAAGACTATCATTTTTTGCATCAGCATGGGTTGGAGGTTGTGCACAACCATCCTTATCTGATCTTTCTCGACCAGCCTGGTGGTCATCATAGAAGCTTTGGCCCTCCAACGGGTTACAAAGTCAGAGAAGCCCTCTTTCGGCTCTTGCCTGGTTGTCTCGAGATCACGAGTTGTGACCTCGATTTGCGTGTTGTACGAATACTGGGCAACGAAAGCCACGGTCATCTCTTCCCAACTTCTCTTGACAGAATCTTCCAACTTCGCGTACCAGATGGCCGCAATACCCGACAGGGTTCGACCAAAAAGGGAGAGCTTCTGTAATCTTGTCAAGCCCATCGGGCGCAAAACATCTGAAAACAACCTTAGGTGGACCATGGGATCTCCTAACCCGTCAAACCGGTCGATGTGAGGCATCTTGAACCTGTCCGGCAATGTCACCGCCGAATCAGTATATCCATCTTCAATATCCGGGATCGAGTTAACCCCCTGGGCCCGCTTAAATAGCTTCTCGAGCTTAGTGACTTTCAGCGCGGTTGGATCCACCTCGAATTTGAACGGTGTGTCCACAGGATTAGCCGGTGCTTTGGACAGTTGAGATAGGATTGGGGGTGGAACTGGCCCCGTTGGAACGTCCATATTTTCCTAGACGTGAGCAGCCTCCCCGGGTGTTGGAACTATAGGTGGGGGTGGGGATGGGGGTGGATGCGAAGCAGACGCTCCGGCTTGTTGGGGTTGTTGCTGCCGCTAAAGTCTGGCAATTAGTTCTGCCTGTTGCTCTATAACTTCCGCCTGACGGGCGGTAATCTCTGTTTGGCGAGCAGCATCCCGCTGCATGGCCTGCATGGTCTCTTGGAGTTGACGCATCATGTCCTCCATATTGACTGTAAAACGCTGATCAGACTAAACAGGTATGTATCCTCTCTCTGAGGTAGAAGCAGATATCTCAGCCCGACTGCGCACAGGTGAGGTGGATAAGGACTGCTGAATTGGTAACCGCTGTACTGATGATCTGTGCCTGACTAGCCCTTCTCTGCCTTACCACTGGCGAAGGAAACACCGGTTGCCCTTGAACTGAATCTCTGACCTGACAAAGTCTATCAACACAAGTCCGGTGTATTCGGGGGATATTGGAGCCTTCTGAAGCTATGGTTCCAGGACTACCTTGCAAAAGAAGAAAACAGACAGCATCTCAGTCTAATTTCACCAGAACCAATATGAGCAAAGCTGAATGCGTGCACTCTCTACTGAATTCTGCCCAAAATTCTGCCTGTAAACTGATACCCTCAGGCCGATAATCAGACTTGCAGTTGATACATACATCCCTGTAGAGACGCACTCTGACAGCACATATCAAGCAAGTAAGAGCCAAAACACCCCTATGGTGGGGTAGGGTTTCCCTGTCCTATTTTGTCAGGAGCTAGGGTTTCACTACGCACGCAGCGGTTTCAAACAACCTACAATCGGGTAAGCAACCTGTCCTAGTTTGGAATGGTCTCTATGGATTCCGATATGTACTAGGTCAAATGGTCAAAAAGGGTGCCTCGGTAAAAACCAAGGTTTGTGTTCCCATCGTGGCAGAGCCCGTAATCAATCTGCCTTATGGCACGCTTTTTCAAGCAAGCCTCCGGCAAACCGCTCAGGAATAGCAGACGGCAAACATGGTGTTCTAGGCACACCAATGCAAATGCAATGCAAAGAAACACATAAGTGTGAACGAAACAACATATCATGAGTTCGAGTCAAGTTCTCTAAATCCCCAGCAGAGTCGCCAGAAACTGTAGACCGCCCGAAACTCCGCTCCGCGCGCGAAGGCGCGAATTGTGTTCAAAGCTACTACAGTTCGGACTCCTATCACGGTTCTGAATCTAATCTCACAAAGTGCAATGTAAGACTGATAAATCACTAAAGAGTCCAAATCTGGCCAATCGTTCTGGAAAATCGATTTTGATCAAGAAGTGCCAAACATGGACTGTTTTGCCAGATTTCAGAGTCGCCACCTAAATGCTTTATTTTGAAAAATTTAGGAAACCCTGACTCGTGCCTAAGGCCACGTGTCCGTCATCACCAAAATTGTCTCGGCTCGGGAACTTGGGTACGAGGGGGGAAGGTCATGAAATGAGCACCCCCGCTCGCCCGATCGAAGGATCGGCCTCTACTAACATGATATGTTGTTTTTGAAAACACATGCGTTCTTATTTCGGTTTATTAGCTAACCTTATTATGTGATGCGCACAGCATACAAGTATAGACTTAATCACGCGGATTGGAACAAAACAACTCATGTTTATTTTTTGAAAATGGTTTGAAGTTGCTACTCGCAAGTAGGCTAAGACACGGATTTGCCACCCTCAGGTGGGCTTAGAAAAACATGGTTTTGCCACTTTAAGTGGGCTTAAAACTCACAGTCATCGAGTTGTTCCAATCCAGGCAATCAAGCCTTCACCCACATGCATTCATACAGTTAAACACATAAGCAAATAGCCTCATGGCAAGCATGCTATCATGGCAATCACTTACACACATGCAAGGATGCTAAAGCATAAACACTCACCGAGTACTCCGAGCAAAAACAGAAGCTAGTTAGTAATCATGCATGATCCTAGATATGTTAAGAATGCCTAATGCAACACATGCAAAATGAAACTAAGATAGGCTCGGCTATTCTAAGATGTCATGTGAAATGCAACAATTGATACATGTATTCAAATAGGAATTGAAATACAATGCAGTTTGAATAATCCGTTGAGCCTAGTGTATGCAAGACAGATGAATGGATGCATGCATGCAAGCATAAGTATGCTAATTGAAACATGCCCTAAAACTAACCATCAAAAGCTGGTAAATAAAAGGGAGAAAGACGCGGGGTTAGAAGACATGCATCACACACATGCACGCTTATTACAACATGTGCCCTATCGACGGAGGGTCCGAATAATAAGGTAACTAGCTAATCTAAGCTAATTAAACAAATTATTACAAAATGAAGCTAATTAACTAACAAGTTAACTAATTACAAACACAAATGAATAGCTTAGTGCATTAACTACTTAAGTACAGAACCAAATAGCTAACTATCTAAGTAAAGCAGTTAAAAGGAGCCTCGGGGTGAGAAGTGCATGCATGCTCGGTCGCCTCGCTCGGAAATCCATCGCTATGCCCCAACTTGCCTCTGTTTGCATTTGATTTGAGAACACTGCACAAACCTCCAAATAGCTTTTACTCCAACATGGGAACCTCCTGTAGACCACTTACACATGCAGCAGACCAGAAAAAGTGGTCGGCCAGCCACTTTTACTGGTCTGCCGACCAGAAAATTCTGCCCAACTCTAGTTTGCTGCAACAGAGAACAAGAAGGGGCACGACAGTGTATTTGCAAGATATATGTGCACAACCACCCTTCCTATCATTTCTTAAGCTCAAGGGAGTGTAGTTCTCGACTCTCGGGCCACCAACCGAGCATCGCAATGCACGATGGCCGAAAAGCCAAGTTTGCACTATTTAATTTCAATGAATGCACAAATAACACATAAGGGCCTTAACCTCTATCATGCATGATCAAGAGGGTCGGTGACCGAGAAATGAGACACGTTTCATCACTTCAAGTATGAAACGTCCCTCGTTTCTTGTGTTTGGATTAACATTCAATCCAGACACAATGCAACACACACAATGCAATGCATGCACAAGATTGGACCATATGGATAATGCATGCAAGGCATGCTCGGAGGCTAGAGCGACAAAGCAAGTAAAGAGCATCATGCAAGAGGCATGCAATATAACACTCAATGGACTTAAACCAAATATGGACAGACCTAAGAGGCTCCAAAACAGTGGCCAAAATGCTCCGAAATGCTAGCATTAAAAGCAAGAAGATGCATGCTCATACATTGGCCTATGAACAAGGTATGAAACACAACTCTCAAACGTGATCAAAGAGTGACATGCATGAGGATATGACAATGCTATATGCTCTGAAATCAAGTGTTAAATGATGCCAAATCATCCAAACAATACAAGCATAGCACGTTAGAAGGCCTAAGGCACAAGGCTACCAAAGGGGACTACACAAGAGGCATGCAATACATGGCATAAACGATTGAACCAACCATAGACAAAGCTCAAATAGGTCAAAACAAAGACCAAAACATGCTGAGATGGGGGTTCAAAAAGTCTAGGCATGCATGCATACGAGTTAGGCCATAAGTGAGGCACAAAGGCATAACCCTTAAAAGCACTCAAAGAGCGAAAGAAGTGAGAACATGGCAATGCTATATGCTCTGAAATATCATGTTAAATGATGCCAAATCATGCACATGACTCAAGCAATGCATGCTAGTGGACTCAAAGCACAAAGCTAATGAACAAGAATGCACTATGGCTATACAAAGCACGGCATGCATAACCTAAAACACTTAAATCAGACCTGGAGCATGCTAAAACATTGCCAAAAGCTTGTTGGAGTAGAGCCAAAAACATGCTAGAATGATGGTCCAAAGCATGATGCATGTTAGGCTAGTGACTGGAATTGCACTACAAGTGCAAGGAGCATGCAAGAGGTAATCAAACCACCCCAAAATAGAGTTAAGGCATGCTAAAAAAACACCAAAAACTTGCTGAGATAGGACCAAAACATGCTAGAAAGATGAGCTATCAACACAAGCATGTAAGGCTAGTATGCAAAATTTACACTACAAGTGTAACATGCAAGCAACCAATGATCAATCCAGCCCAAAATAGAGCTATTCCATGCTGAAATAGTGCCTAAGACATGCTAAGATGGAGCCAAAACAAGCTTAACAAACATGCTACTTTGATGAGCCACCAAGGCAAGCAACCAAGACACAAGGAGAGGGGACGACCCCCTTCTATTTGGGACCTCAAAACATACTTTCCACCACTGAAATTCCTCTGAGTTTCAGTGGTGAGAAGGCCAAAAAGAGGTGGTCCCAGTAGCTTAAAAGGATAGCACAAAATAAAGCCGAACAAGGCACAAGAGGGGATAGACCACCCCCAACACCAAAGAAGTCTTAAACAAACATTTCAAACACTTTAAAATGAAGCTTTTTGTAGTAGAAATTTAAGCCTAAAACATCATGCAAAAAGGGCCAAAGACTTAAACAAAACAAAGCTTTAAAAGGATTAGAGCCTTACCCTTGAAGACCAAGAACAAAGCAACAACTCCAGCAGCTTTTCTGGACCAAAAGCCATCCAAAAACACCAAAACTAGCTTCAAGGTGCCTCAGCAACAAGAGTATGGTGTTTCACTAGGTGTTTGCGTGCAAAAGTGTGAAGAAACTATACTTTCAAGCACAAATATAGAGCAAAGGAAGAAATATAGAGATAGATGATGTATGTATAGCTCTATGTAATTTTCTGAACCTGAGACAAGAGGGAGGAGGCTCCCTTTTATAGAAAACCAAGCTTCAAGTTTGTTGAACAAGCTAGGAGCTCCAAGCAATGCCTCCATACACGTGTATGGAAAATGCAATATGTTCTCACCAGCTAGCACAGCTGGCATCCACAACATCTGCAGAAAATGCAGGATGGCCGCCGACCTGTTAAAGTGGTCGGCCGACCACCTCAACTGGTTGGCCGACCAGAAAAAGTGGTCTGCAAGAACCAAAAGTGGTCGACAAGGGGGGAAAGGTGGTCTGCATAGAGAAAGGAAGGTGGTGGCATGGCTGCCGACCACTTTAGGTGGTCCAAAGACCACCAAGACCAACTGGTCGACCAGAAAATTGGCTGGCAGGGAAGAAAAGTGGTCTTCAGGGAGAGAAACTGGTCTACACCCCTTATTCCACCCTCTAAGAAAGGAAAACAAGGTTTGGTTCAAAACTAAACCAAAAAGGAAGCAAGACAAAACTCTGCGAGACAAGGCATGCAGCCGAAAGCCCCGAAAACTAGTCTACGGGCGCAAAAAGTGGTCTACGAGAGGGAGAGGTGGTCTACAACCACAAAAAGTGGTCTATAGACCTCTGTTTCCTTCTAGACCAAGGCAACAAGGCATGGTCCAAAAACCAAGCCAAGAGGAGAACGTTAAGAGGTTCTGAGACAAGGCACTCGCCCGAAGGCTCCGGAAACTGGCCTACAAGAGGGAAAAGTAGTCTACGACTACAAAAGGTGGTCTACAGACTCTCCCTCCCTCCAGGCAAGGGCAAGAAGGCATGGTCTACAAACCAAGCCAAAACACAAAGAGTTCAGAGGCCCGGAGGCAAGGCACTCAGCCGAAAACTCCGGAAACTCGAAACGAGCACAAACATGCACAATCACCGAGCGCTCAATCGATGACGTCTGAGTCTTAAGGTCGGTCAAAAATGGGGTGTCTACACCCTCAAAACATTTTAAGATTTTCAATTGTGTTCTCAAAACAGTAAATCAATTTCCAAGGCATAATTATAATAAACAATATTCAAAGCTATGCAAAATGAATGAAATGAGATGCAATTATAAAGTTCCATGGTTACATTATACAATTCTTAACATTTGCTCAAGTTATAACCAAAAATCCATATCCATGTGATATATGATATCATTTCATATTCACAATCATTATTCACTTTCGTTTCATAGTCCAAGCATATACAAAATCATGTTATCATATAAATTTCTCAACACAAAGTTTGTCCATCCCATGGATATCTCAATCCAACAACAACAAAAGAAATTTCATCATTTTTTTTCGAAGAAATTTCCAACAACTTCATTATTATATCACAAAAATCTAATTTTTCATAATTTCCCCCAAATCTAGGGTTTGAGCAAAAGAGGGTGTTTCCATCATTTTCAAGTTATTTTCCTCCATGGGCTCCCAAGAGGTTCACAAGTTCATAAAACCATTTTTATTTGAACTTTGTCATGATAAAAGTCACTTTTCAACATTTCTAAGATCCCACATTTCAAATCTCAAACCTTCTACACAAAATAAATAAGACATGCTAAAACCATATATATAACTCAAAGAAACTCCCTACTTCAAGTTTTACGAAGGAAGGATGAGAAAAGCTTCAAAATTAACGGCATCAAAATCCGATCTCCACCGCATACAACGTAGCCCTTGACGAGCTCTCCAATATTAGTGAAAGCATTAGGGTCAAAATCTCAATGGATTAAGAAAGATCAAGGAATCAATGAGGTTGGTACGTGTTTTCTAGAGAGAGAGAGATGAGAGAAAACAAAATGCACAGAGAGAGAGATAGAGTGAAATGAAAAGTGAAGGAGAAGGGTGTAATGACTCGACTTTTAAGTGATTGGACACATTTTTCAAAGCTAATTGCGACAGACTGCTCGAGCGGTGAAACCTGCGCTTGAGCTGTGAATTCAAATTCTCAGAATCTCTCTCCTTTGTAAATAGATTGTCTGAGCGGTGAAACCTTCACTCAAGCAGTGAAAGCATACTCTTAGTATTTCAAAATTCAAAACAAAGTTCTGGAAGGATGACGTTACTGCTCGAGCGACGAAAGTATCGCTCGAGCAATGAAGTACAGCTTGAGCGGTCTCGACTCAAAATGAGACAAAATAACCTTAAGGCATTCCCACCATTCTTGGATTCACTCCAACACCCAAAGATGCAAAATGATACATCGAAACACACTAAAATGTATATGAACAACCACAAGGAAAATAATAGGTAACAACACGAGACTCAAAGGGCTCAACGATGACAAGGACAATTAAGAAGAGACAAAAATTACAAATAAATATACTCAAATTGCTTCTCAAATTGCTTTAAAAGGACTTGGGACATCACAACCTCCCCACCGTAGAAAATTCTATCCTCGAAATTAAACTAGTTTTCTCAATATGAAACAAGTTTTAACCCAACAATCCTAACAATTCCAAATCGCGAGATGAACTTCAAATAACAACAATATGATCTTCTAATACGATTTCGAATGATTCAAAATGTCATTAACTTCGATGATTTTACAAAATTTTAATTTTCAAAATCACATGGAGTTCAATAACCGATAGTTAGCAATATAATGCCCAACTCTCACAATAACATTAAAGTACATGACAATATCAAGTTAACATTATTAAACAAATCTGGGTATTTGGAGCTGACTTCTGCCTCCCGTTCCTAAGTTGCCTCCTCAACTCTGTTGTGCCTCCACAACACCTTGACCAAATGTATGGTCTTGCCCTTCAATACTTGTTCCCGGGTATCTAGAACTTTAATTGGTTGCTCTTCATGCAAGGTATCCTAATCTACCTCCAAGTCGACCCAATCAAGCACATGCAAAGGGTTGGGTTCATATTTCCTAAACATAGAAACATGAAACACATCATGAACCTCGGAAAGTTATGGCGGTAAAGCCAAACGGTATACCACCTCTCCAATCTGCTCTAAGATCTCAAAAGGTCCAATAAACCTTGGAGATAGTTTCCCACTCTTTCCAAACCTCATCGAACCCCGCCTCGATGCGATTTTAAGAAACACATGGTTACAATCTCAAAGGATAGAGGTTGTCTCCTCTTGTCGGCATAATTCTTCTATCGGCTTTGAGCCATAACCAATCTCTTTCGGATGAGAGCAACTTTCTCGGTTGTCTCTTGTACTAATTCTGGGTCCAAGATCGATGCATCACCCACCTTGGCCTAACAAATCGGTGATTTACAAGGCTGGCTATACAAGGCCTCAAACAGTGCCATCCTAATACTCACCTAATAACTGTTATTATAGGAAAATTCAATTAATGGTAGGTGTCTCTCCCAAGACCTTTTGAAATCTAGGAGACAAGCTCTAAGCATATCCTCTAAAATTTGAATAGTACGATTAGATTGCCCATTGGTCTGGGGGTGGTAGGCAGTGCTAAAGGTCAACTTGCTTCCCAACACCTCTTGAAGGCTTTGCCACAACCGGGCAATAAAACGAGGACCTATGTCCGAAATAATGGTCATTGGAATCCCATGAAGTAGAATTATATGTCTAATGTATAACTCTGCCAAATAATCGATTGTGTCACCTGTGCGCATAGGAATAAAGTGCATAGACTTAGTCAACCTATCAACAACCACGCAAAGGACATCGTTACCCCATTATGTTCTCGGAAGTCCAACCACAAAATCCATCGTGACATGCTCCTATTTCCACTCAGCTATTGGTAAGGGTAGGGGTGCTCACGGATCGATTTTTGAGGGTTCGGTTTGCGGTTTGGACATGCCAGTATGTCTGTGATTTGGGAAAAGTTATGCCCTCAATCATCCGCAATGCAAATTATGGTTTGTGCAGATAGGGTTCGTGGATATACGAGAGGTTGCAGGCAGTTTGCAAATTGGGCTTTTTGTTTAAAAATTTATTTTTGGGCTTGTTTTTCCTCATTTTTTAAATTCTTTTTGGGCCGTTCCTCCAATTTTTAAAATATTATTTTAGGTCACAAAATCACATATTTCTTATCATGAAATAATTATTTTTCAAATGATTTATCATAAATAAATTACAGCATATCTATCTAATTTACTTCTAGAAGAAAATAGACCATAAGGCAGGATCAGTTAATGGATTTACATTCACTTTGCAGAAAAGGTATAAGGTAAACAAAACCCATAGTTGTTTTAATAAAAATGGAAGAAACATCTTTTTTGAAAAACTGATTTTAGGGTTTGTTGAACTCACTAACTAGTGAAAAACAAGAAGTATAACCATGAATAAGCCATTTTACTCATTTTATTACAAGTTACTAGTATTTGTTGGGTTTTCACACTTGCAATGCAAAACAAGTTGCAAAATATTCGTTTACTTGCAAGTGAGTGAGAGAAGTGAAGATTAGGGTTGCACACTTACAGAACTTATAAGAAAATTTGACGGTCTAGATTTTAAAAAAAAATCTATATAGATGCGAGTGGGTGAGTGCGGGTAAGGGTAAAAATTGTAACCCGCCCGCAACCCACAAAATAGGAAAATCTTAACTTGTATCTGACCCTAATGATTATGCGAAATTGCCCAAATAGGTGTAGGCGATTTGGGTTGGGTGATTTTCATGGGTTGAATAACCCTATGCCCAGCCCTAGGTAAGGGTTGCAACAAACTTGCTGGTTTTTTGTGGTCGGCCTTCACTTGTTGACAAGTAAGGCATTTCGAAGCAAATGAAGCAACGTCCCATTTCATGCCCCTCCACCAAAACTGACGACTAAGATCATGGTACATTTTTGTGCCTCCTAAATGTACCGCAAGGCATGAATAATGAAACTCCTGAAGTACTTCCTCTCTGTAAGATTCTGACACAAACAAACGGTCTATATACCTCACACTTAGATCTGAGTGGATGTTCAAACTCTTCTCTTCCTTCCCATTGGAGATCCTCTCGTGGATTATCTCCATCTCACGGTTACCCTGTTGTGCCTCTATGACTTTGCTAGTCAAGGTGGGTTGTGTAATCAAAGTAAACAAGGTAGCACCCTCGCTAGACTGGCAAGATGCAAGTCATACTCACCAATATCACCCAATATAACCCATTTTCGAATGGTCACACTCGCAATAGTACTCACAGACTTTCAACTAAGGGCATTAGCCTCAACATTGGCCTTCCCTAGATGGTAGTGCAACTCAAAATTGTAGTATTTCATAAACTCCATCTACCTACGTTGGCGTAAATTAAAATATTTTTGGAAGAATAAGTATTTTAGGCTTTTGTGTCGGAATAGATATCAAACTTCTCATTATATAAATAGTGTCTCCAAAATTTTAAGGCAAAAATTACCGCTACTAGTTCTAAGTCATTGGTAGGGTAGTTTTTCTCGTGGGTTTTCAATGGACGTGAGCCGTGAGCCATAAGCCATAACCTTTCTCTCTTGTATTAACACACAACCAAGCCCATCCTGAGATGCATCATAATACATAGTATAACCCAAACCCCATTCCGAAATTATCAAAACTAGTGCGGTAGTCAATCTAGTCTTAAGTTTTTAGAATGAATTTTCATAAGTCTCGTTTCACACAAACTTGACACCATTTCTAGTCAACCTGGTCAATGGTGTAGCTAGTCTAGAGAAGTCCTTTACATATTTTTAAAATATTTTCATTATTTTAACCACTTATTAAATGGAACGTAAAGCTTTTTTTTTGGGAAAAATTAATATTTTAAAAAATCAACATATTCTCATTATTTGTTTCACATTTTTTTTAGATAAATTAAAAACACATCTCTCAGATTTATTTAAATTACAAATTATCTTCTGTAGTTTTAGAAATTATATTATACCCCCTAAGGTTTATAATTTCATGACAAATAGGTCATTTTATTAATAAATTATCGAGTTAATTAACAGTTTTTAATAATGTTAAAATTTTATTGCAATTAATAATTTAGATAATTTTATTATTGTATAGGTGAACAGTTAGAAATTTTACTTTTTTAATTAATTTTGTTAAATAAAAAATTCTAACAGGAAAGTATTTGTAATTTTTCAAATTACAGGGGGCGATTCGTATTTTAAGCAAACCCCATAAGGTGTATTTGTAATTTATCTTATTTTCTTTAATAAAATTATTAAAAAATCAATTCGTAAAGAGTGGTTTGAGAATTTATTATTTTAGTTATTTTTTGACTTTTTATAAATAAAAAAAATGATAATTTATAATAACTTTGTAACTTTTAAATTAAAAAAATCTACCCTCGAATAGGGCTAAATAAGTGGTTGTTTGACATGTGCTAAAATAGCAAATGTTATTTTAGTACATTATTCTATTTAGGTCACAATTATCTTATTTAAGTTATATCACCTCTTTACTACATCACTTCAAACCCAATCCATATTTCATATTTTTTCGTAAAAAATAAAAAGTATAATAATTTTGCATTTCCCAAACAATCTCTAAATATAAAATAAATTTTGTACAAGGTGCTATATGTACCAATTGATATGTTAATTAATGTACTAATATATATTATAATATTAACTTTAAAATTATGAACCACATTCATTATACAAATTATAAAAATTTAAAAATTTAAAAATTATATCACATCGCCTATAAAGACATATTATATCAGTTAGTGCATAGAGTATTCATTTTGTATTCATCACGATGTGGACCTTTTAAAAATAAATCATATATTTTTGGCAAGTATTCTAAATTTTCTATTTTAGGCTTTTAATTTCTTTTATTTTCTCCGCTACGTAAAAATTTGATCAACTACTTTTTTGAGCCGGAACTCCTCTGACCACATTTCGCGGCCAAGTTCATTCTCCGAGAAAATGCATATAAATCAGCACAAACCCATTTACTAAATCCCAAATTCGCAGCTGGGTTCTTGGATTCAAGCACTATAGTCGAAGCCATGGCGGCAAACGGTTCCATTCAGAAGCCAGAGGAAGAATGGCGAGCAATTCTCTCTCCCGAGCAGTTCCGAATCCTTCGCCAGAAAGGAACAGAGTAAAAAAAAAAAAAAACTCTCTTTTTTTCCCACACTTGTTTACTCTGAAATTTGTTGAACCTTCAATTGCTATTCTAAAAGTTTCATATTACGAATTCTGTTATAAACTTGTAGATAGATACATATGTCTCCTTGCATAATTGTCTTGAAATTTTGAAATGGTTTATTGTGAGATGGGTTTTGAGTTCAGAGTCTGAATGTTTTGAATCAAAGTTGCTTTGGTTGTGAGTTTGTTCTGCTTGGATTGTTTTAGAATTTTTGAATGTTGACTTTGATATTTGCATTATGATGAACTAATTGACAAAATGCCAATAATTGGTGTAATGGGTAACGCTTAAAATCAGTTATCTGGGGCTGAAGAAGGGCAACAAAAAAAAAGAAAAAAAGAAAGGTCTTTTCTTTTTCTCTTTTTTGGGTCGAATATTTATTCCTCAAGAAATTCTTGCAAGAAATAGAATTAAGGAAACCTTAAAAAGATTGGGTATATTACACTTTACTTGCTCGAAATAAAAGAATACTCTTGTCATTAATATATGTTTCATCAATCAACTGAGGAAATTTGCACAGAACACCAAACATAAACAAAATATATAAAATATCCTATGTTTACTGGCCTAATTGGTTCATTTGGCTTGAGCTTGTTCATTTAACAAACCAATCGAGTTCAAATACTCAATCTGTTCATGAAAAATTTGATCCGTTTGCAGCCCTCTCTTTGACCTTTAATCGTGAGAACATTTATCTTCGCCTCTACTTGCTCATGGAATATGCTTCACATCTTCTATTTTTGTTTTCATTGAAATATGTTCATTGCATTTGATGATCAAAATGGTCTTTTATGGTAGGAAATATACTCATGATGGCATTCAAACTAAGTGTCTGACCTATTTGTTTGCTCCCCTCCTTTCTCCAAAAGAAATAAAAAGAAACCGTTGCTGTGTAGATGAAACAATCAAATGTCGAATTCCTTTGACTTCAATGGCATTCAATAGTTATCTCATCATAGTGAAGTTCATTTAACCTTTATGCATTTTTTGTGTGTATAACATAATGCTCAAGCATTCCTCGGTAGGGCAGATTTTGTTCATTCAAAAATTTTGCATTTACCGCTTGCTATGATAATATTGAAATCAAACTGAAATTCCTGATATGAGGCATTCTTGTCTTGAGACGTTTTGAGAATTAGCTTTTTAGTGATTTTTCAGTTTCTATAAAAAGAAGTGCAAAAAAATAAAAATAAAAAGAGCTACTTTTTTGTAGTGACTTTTTGACTTCTTGGCTAAAATAGTGAGTTACCAAAATAGGTATAATTTATGTTTAAAAACTGAGATTTAGTGCATTCATGGACATAGACATGTACCAATTTATGTATATTTTTCTGCTAGGAGATTGCCATTGTTAACTTAAAACTGATTTATGTTTAAAAAATGGTATGCAGCGAAACTAGTATTTTCCAATAAGTAAATTTCCATAGCTGACTTTAGACCCTAGTGAGTGATATGGTTTGTTGTAGTATGTATATAGGTTTTGATATGTTACCATCCCTACAATTGTTGGTGTACAGGCCAAAAAGCACGGGGGAATATGACAAGTTCTTTAGTGATGGCATCTACAATTGCGCTGGTTGTGGGACGCCACTCTATAAATCTACCACCAAATTTAACTCTGGCTGTGGTTGGCCAGCTTTCTACGAGGGTCTCCCTGGAGCCATTAATCGCTTTGTAAGTCCCAATTTTCTATGTTATTGATTGTTAGATAAATTGATAGAGAGAGAAAGAGCAAAATGAATTAACTCTGTATTAATGATGTGTATTACAAAGAGAACAAGCTCTTCTCTTTATAGAGAGAATGGAGCACATGCACCGAAAGCATAATACTAAACTAATAATATAAGCACCGAAAGGTGGTGTTTAGTTTACTTTACAGGTAATGGACAGAAGAGGCTAATGCATCTGATAGATTATTATATTAACAGCCCCCCTCAAACTCAAGGAGGATAGGCACAAACCAACTTGAGTTTGGAGAGAGTAACAAAATAGGAAAATAAACTGACAAATAAAATAAAAGTGGATAGGAGACACTGTATGGTCGTGTCAGACCGTTGGTGAAGACACTGTATGGCCGTGTCAAACCGTTGTAGCAGACAAAGTTGGGACAGTTTACGGAGTCAAGTCGGACCGATGTAGCAGACACTGTGTGGTCGTGTCAGACCGTTGTTGTAGAGGCTGACCGGAATCAATGTCGGGACAGTTTATGGGGTCATGTCGGACCGATGTAGAAGCTGACCGGAATCAATGTCGGGACAGTTTACGGGGTCATGCCGGACCGATGTAGCAGACACTGTGTGGTCTTGTCAGACCGTTGTTGTAGAGGCTGACCGGAATCAATGTCGGGACAGTTTACGGGGTCATGTCGGACCGTTATAGAAGACGACCGGAATCAATGTCGGGACAGTTTACGGGGTCATGTCGGACCGTTGTAGCAGACACTGTGTGGTCGTGTCAGACCGTGGTAGATACTAACCGGAATCAAGGTCGGGACAGTTTACGGGGTCATGTCGGACCGTTGTAGCAGCTTGTGGTGGTGCACCAAGGGGGCGACTTAGGGAGTGCGCCATGGGGTGGCTTGGGTGTTTCGCGTGGTGTGTAACCATGCTCACCATGACATATGTATAATACCCCCCCTCAAACTCAAATAGGTGTGAAGAGAGAAACCTATTTGAGGTTGAAACAAAGGGATGGATAAAGTGGAGCTAAACAGCTCAACACAGAGGGAAGGGGGTAAAAAAAAAAAAAATTTGGTGTTTGTTTGTTTTTTTTTTTGTTTTTTTTTGGTGTATTTGAAATAAGGGGAATAGTGCCCCCAGCAAAAAGAAAAAAAAAAAGAAAAAAAAGAAATGATGTGGGAAATGAGGCGGAAAGAAAAAGGAAATAAGGTGGGGGAATGGGATAAAATAAAATAGAATATAAAAGCAGAGTGGCATTGTGCAAAAGGAAATTGGTGGGTGACAAAGGGCATCTCGAAAAGAATTATTGTATGAGAGAGTGGGAGGTTTATATGGGTGGTGGGTGTAAAGTGAGAGAGAGAGAGAGGGTGAGTGTGTGTGATGATTAGAAATGATGGTTTCAGGTTTGGTGGTGCTCATGAAAGAGAGCGTGAGAGAGTGAATGATTTTAAAAAATGAAAGTTGAGCCCACGTAGGTGGACAGTAACCAGCACATGAATGAGATGCAATTGGCGATGGTGATCGAGAGAGGAGGGTGGCGGATCTGCCCATATTGTGACGGTGTTGTATATATAGAGTGAGAGGGGGATACAAGTGAAGCTAAAACAGAGAGAGATCAACGGCACAGAAGAAGCAGCGCCAAGCAAGAGCTACGCGCACAGGCCAGGTTCGAGAGAGAACTACCGGCCACGGCAGGTCAGCCAATGACGAGCTGGGCTGACGGTGGCAGATGACTTTGAGAACGGAGGTCTCGAAGTCGCGAAGAAGAGCGTCCGATACGACTGTCCTGATCGGATTCTCGTCGGAAAAAGTGGTCGCCGATGATGCGCCGGCAACGACGGCGATGAGGAGCAAGATGAGGGAGATGGAGGTGGAAGAAGCCATGTGAAGCTGGATTGCTTGTTAATGAGCTGCTTTCTACTCTGAACAAAATGGGCCTGTTCATGAGACACCTAAAGCTGCAGAAAATGAGAAGAGTGAAGCTGAGGATTTGCCCACATTTTGCGAATACACCATTGAACAACTTAGAATGGCTACATCTGGATTTGCAGTTGAGAACATAGTTTCTGAACATGGGGATAAGACTCCAAATGTTGTTTATAAAGGGAAGGTGGAGAATCAAAGGCGGATTGCTATCGCTTTAATAGATCTGATTGGTCTGATTGGCCTGGTGGTCATCATCTTCTCCAAAACCCTCTTGTTTGACTACTGTTCCTCCTCAGAGATGGTACGCGAAAGTAAGAGAGACAGAGAGTGCTCCGATAACGAGGGCTGAGGTCCGGCGAGCGGCCAAAGCGAGGCTGCCGCCCGCCGGTGAAGCGGAATTACGAAGTTAATATAGAGGGAGAATAGATTGTAGGTATGTATAGCGGTCCGACGGGCGGCCAAGGCGAGGCTGCCGCCCGCCGGTGAAGCGGAATTACTAGGATGTTAACCTAGCTCTAATACCATGTTAGATAAATTGATAGAGAGAGAAAGAGCAAAATGAATTAACTCTGTATTAATGGTGTGTATTACAAAGAGAACAAGCTCTTCTCTTTATAGAGAGAATGGAGCACATGCACCGAAAGCATAATACTAAACTAATAATATAAGCACCGAAAGGTGGTGTTTAGTTTACTTTACAGGTAATGGACAGAAGAGGCTAATGCATCTGATAGATTATTATATTAACATTGATCAATTCAAGGAACTAAATTGTCACCGGTTTTTTAAAGTAGGACGTAATTTTTCAGCCCGACCCAGATGGGAGGAGAACAGAAATTACGTGTGCAGCCTGTGGCGGCCATTTAGGCCATGTTTTCAAAGGCGAGGGCTTTGCGACTCCCACAGATGAACGCCACTGTGTCAACAGTGTATCGATCAAGTTTCTCCCAGCTGAGACTTCAACTGCTTCCCAGTGACAATTAAAATGAAAGTTTTAGTGCAAGAACAGGCTGCTTTCGTTGTTGTTTTTATTATTTTTATTTTTTTGTAGTAGTTTAGTGAAGTCTGCATGGTTTGTGGTAAAAAGTGATGATTGTGAGCTTGTATGCTTTGTTTGTGAGTCTGAGTACTTGCTGTTTAGTTTTCTGAGGAAGCAGAGGTCACTTCTAGAACTACAAAGTGAATTTTCTTAGGGTTTAAGATGTGCTTTTACTTTTATTGATCTCACAATGAAGCTTTTACCTAGTTATCTTCTTCTTCACCTGTTATGAGGTAACTAGAGATTATAGAAAACTTTGTCGCCTGTCAGCCATGAAACAAGGTCACGGGATATAGAACCTTGTTAACTGTAATAAAGTATAAAACTTAAATGGTGCTTTTAGGGAACTCATAAACAAAATTCTTATTTTGTGTAATATATTTAAATATTATTTATTTATTTATTCTTATCAAATTTATTAACATTGGTACTGCTTTGTAAAAAAAAAATATAAATAAAATAAAGAAGACACGATACTTTTTCAACATCCGACTAACAAAAAAAAGAGGCTTCTTCTCATGTGTCTAACATGTGTTTGGTGTGCGTTCTTCTGACATGAGTATATGAGGTCTAAAGAGGGATTCATATTTTTAAGTGAGCGGTTCAACTCTCAGATGAAAGTATTGTCTGTTATAGTTCAATTTTAACCCGACTCAACAACTGTCTTGACGAGTTTTTTAAATAACTTATGTATACAATTTGAGCCAACTACCTTTCTTGGAATGGGAAGTGGCTCGTGTTCCACGCCATCACTTCTATCTACTAATTTTTTTGGCTTCCATTATGGCATTTTTAACTCTTTCCATCTATGCTTTACATTGCCAAATGGATCCATACAAATATGAATTAATCTTTTACCATACTTAGATAATGTAGAAAAGGGATATAACATGATGAAGCTGCATTACAAAGCAAATTTTGAAAATTAAATTGCAGTCCCGGTTCTCATATTAAGTAAAGCTTGGTATTTTACACTAAGGCCTCGTTTGAGAACATGCTATTTTAGTAATTTTTTGACTTTTTGGTTAAAATATGAAGTAAAAAAAATTAGTATGTTTTGAGTGACTTTTTGGCTTTTTACGAAAAGATGTGCAAAAAGTAGAGAGAAAAAGGGAATCTTTGACTTTTTGATATTATAGGCTTTTTGGCTTTGTTAGTAACTTTTTGACTTTTTGACTAAAATGTTAACTTGCCAAACGAGGCCTAAGAATATGTGTCATCTCAAATTTAACAGTCTCGTTCTCATTTGTAATCTGGCCATTTCAAACATGATTTTATAAATTTCAAACTCGTCAAATTGATCTAATGTATATGAACTATGAAAATGAATTTTGGCTTAATATTTTGAATTTTGGGTTGTTAAGGATTGTTTGTGTAACGCCCCAAAATAATTCAACATAAATTAAGTACTTCAACCAACATCTATTAATCAATAGGATTTGTACAAAAGTCCCACATGTGAATTATACATTCAATGATATAGAAATACATGAATCTATAGCATGTAGAACATCAAATTCCAAAAAAAATAAATAAAATGCCCTTGAGGGCTTATATCTTCCAAGGCTAAGCCCGATTACACAAAACAGTTTCACGAACCCATACATTTATAACCCTTGGCTAGCAAAATAAATCACAAAAAAATAGAGTCATTTATTCTTCACAAAATATGTCCACGCCCTCAACTTGGCGAGATCACCACATCTTTTCCTACACCAAAATCCCATAGGGGTGAGCATAAAGCCCAGTAGAGAATCCTTAACAAAGTATATACGCTTATGCAAAATTTTCAATATTAAATGCAAATGCCATACAATGCCAATTAAAAGTGAATTTCATTTACATTCCTTTTAAAAAGTCACCATGTTCAACCATAGTTTGAAATCTCAACAATTCCGAAATTTACAATTTTATTTCATGGGGCGGTAAATACGACTCAGGTAATCCCTAGGTTGGTGTCTGCAAGTAGGCTTAACTAGCACTACCGAAAACCCCACTTTACCGGTTGCTAACTAGAAGGAAAGTGGTACCTCCTTCGCGCGTGTTTTCGGTCTTTTACCTTGGACACTCAGGCCAACTTATCAATTCCATCTACACCCCCTATTCGAACTTACCAATGTATTTACCCCAAGGACATTACATAGTTCTCATTTCTCAACAATTCTTTTCTCAATTCAAAGTAATCAAATTCAAATCAAAACATGCAGTAACCAAAGAATTGTGTATGCAAGGAAACAATTGATAATGCTACAATATAAATTTCTTTCCATTCTTAAATATCTCAACAATAATATCAAAATAAACAAGTTTTCATTCCTCGTTCCATACTATCTCACAATAGAATCATGTTTCCATTTGAATCCATCAACAAATAACCACATCTCAAGCAATTCCAACAACATAGTCATTTCAAGACTATAGCAACATTTGAACATTTATCTTTCCAACACCAACAATTCCCACATTTTATGAGATTCATCATTTGTAACTATAAATAAGAATCTTTCCCTTTCTTAACTCATTTTGATATACAAAATGATACATTAATAATGTATTCCATGTGTTCTCACCACTTGTTTTGAAAACCCCCAAATTTCTAGGTTTGACTTCCCCCACCACAACACACACCCAAACCTTAGAAATAAGCTTGAAAAGAGGACATCATTCCTTAACCAAGGTTATTCAAACCCTCAAGAGGCTATTTAAAAGAAACATGGTTAAACCCACCTTTTAAAAAAAAAACATAACATTCTTGAACCAAAATTAAAAACTTTCTTATTATCACCAAGAAGTTCCAAATTTAACATCAATCTAGCAAAAACATATATATAACTCAAAGGAAACCTTACCTCAAGTTCTTGTTGAAGAGATGAGATGAAACCCTAGAGCCAAATATGAAAATTTTCGATCTCCACCACAAAAGTGAAGTTCTAGCTTTGATCTCTAAAACTTGTGAGAGATGATGGATCTAGACCCAATGGATTGCAAGAAATCAAGGGTTTGTAGTGTTGATGAGAGTTTTTAGAGAGAAGGAGGAGCAAAAGTGTTTTTAGAGTGAGAAGGGGGGTTAGAAAGTGATACACACTTAGCCAAAATGAGAGAAAAAAAACAGTGTTTTCGGACTCAGTCCGTCCCGCACGTGCGACGCTTGCCCCCACACGTGCGGCGCCTGCTTTCCGCACGTGCGAATCTCACCCCCGCACGTGCGGCCTCCCAATCCGCACCACACCCCGCACCTACATATAATGCAGTGTGCAAGGCTCAAATTCGCCACTTCTCCATACGTGCAGCCCAAGGCAAAGCACGTGCGGCCCTGATCCTCCAGCCTAGAAATTTTCTGGTTCGATTCTAGGCAGTTCGGACCTGACCTCGCACTCTTCGGAACAAGAGAAATTTAGCACCGGAATAAACACGAACAAAAACTTGTGGAAAAACTCCAGAACACAATAAACCCAAACGATTAACAAGTCCTAAGTTAAACTGACGTCCCAACAAAACAATTCCAAGGTTAAACAAGGGAAAAAAGGATGAATAGGACACCCGGTCATCACAGTTTGATAACATTTATATTATAATTTTTTGAATATATTTACAATAATTTTAAAATTTGTAAACAAAAATTTGCTGGTGTTGGTACTAAAATGTTGAATTTGGCCTGTCGATAGAGGTGCTAACATGGCTCAGGTCTTTTGACTGAGGTCCAAGTTGGATGTTTGCAAAGTGGACAGGTGTCTTCGTACAAGAAGTGTGCAAGGCACGTGACCAAACGAAGCAAGTAGTCGAAGGAAGATAGCAGTTACAGCGAATGGGGCAACTTCCCAATAAGCATACTTGCATGCAACAAGTAAAGTGCTGATGTGGCTCAGATCTTTTAATTGAGGTCCAAGTTGGATGCTTTCAAAGTGGACAAGTGTCTTCGTGCAGGAAGTGTGCAAGGCATATGACCAAATGAAGCAAGTAGTCAAAGGAGGAAGCAACAGTGGGTGGGGCAATTTCCCAAGAAGCATACTTGCATGCAACAAGGAAAGGTATGTGGCTATAGCAATTATGGCCAATGCAAATGAATAAAGGCTGGGAATTCGAAGAGAAAAGGACCTTCAAACATATTCACGAATTTGTGAAAGCTAGGAGTAACAATAATAGTAGCAATTAGCCAGCCTTAGGGGTAGTTCATTTGTAATTAGCTCTTAGTTTGTAATTTGTTACTTTGTTATGGTTATGATTCTTGTGATCTATAATCAGTAACATTTTCAGTTATTTAATACAAGTTTTAGTTTGTTTCCTTCAGTCAATTGCCTCCAAAGAAGTACTTAAATCTGTCAAGATAGTAGAACTCAACCACAAAGCTTGATCTTTTTCGTTTGTTTTGTGAATTTTTGGTTTTTCTATTGATTGACTTCTATCGATATTCCTTAAATCAAAAAATTACTAATAGTTGGATATTGATTTTCT